>CM028130.1:987812500-987822500 GCA_016271365.2 Neoceratodus forsteri | reverse complement strand
TGAATGTAAGTCTATCAGAAAAACATTATTGCTAATCAATTGTATGACAAATTTGCCAACTAATAACTACTGTTGCTTCAGTTTTAAGCAATTTTAAACTTTAATTTTAGAGCTCCACTTTTTTGGCACCAGTTTCCCCCACTCTCACCCCTTACCCTTCCCTACACCACACTGCCTCACCCACCGCCTCCCCTCTCTAATGGCACTTTCAGATATGGGGCTCTCCAGCCCATCCACCTCACACTTTGGCCACCCACCGCTACCCGCAGACAATGGCTCTTTAGCCTGCCTACTTCTTTCTGACTCCCTCCTACCCTATACCAACTATATACTGTTCACCCTGAAACTTGTCTGAAGCTGGCTTATGTGGTCTTTCTCCATTTTTGGCTGTATAATAAATGCTTAGACATCTTTGTGTTTTTAAGACTGTAACCATTGTTGACCTTTGTATGTATGCTACCCTACATCCTTTGACGTGAAACCTTTGTAAATGAGCAGTTCCTGCTCAAAGGTATTTGTAATCCTAGAGTTTAATAAAATAAAAAAACAATTTTTTTAATAAGACGGTAAGTATATCAAATAGAAGAATATGGTTTGTAATTAAATTTTTTCAAAATTGTTCCCGCGTTGTTGAAAGCTTTTTAAGGTCCATGAGAAACACTTCAGGTGTTGGGTCGTGCAGAAATTTATTGAATGCAAGCAAACAAGATAACAGTATTTTGGTTATACAATGACAGTAGCAAAGAGACTGCCTGTTTTACAGTCACAGGTTGTCGCAGCTGTAATGCCTTTCACACCAGATCCTCATTCTGTGTGTTGGTTACCTGCCAGATATATATTTACCTCTTCCCCCTCTTAACTGTCCCTCATTCATTAGCTGAAATGTTTTGCTGCCTGATCATGACTTGTTTGCTTATTGTGCACTTTCTACTATTGTGAGTTTTGACTTTGTACTTTTGTTTAGAACACTGGAATTGTCTATGCTATGTATCGTTTTTATTCCTTGCTCCCCTTCCCCATGGTCGCACCTGAAAATGCGCCTCGGCTCAGTGTGCCTTTCCTAGTCACTGCCTCTGGCAGTGACGGTGAGAGAAGCACTGCAGACTAGCAGAGAGGCAGGGATCGGAATTCTGTTCTATCCTCCTGCCCAAGATCACTGAGCATGGCCCCTCTGTGTATTACGTAGCCTCCACACAAGTCCTATTCCCAACTTGAGCGCTCCAGTTTGCAGCACCATAGTATTACTTACGGGACAGCTGTCTAGTTTTGTTTTTTGGTCAGTTTCTGGCCCCTACGGGCCCTGATGCCCTCGCAGCCCTGTTGTGCCTTACAGGGATAGCACAATATATAATACTGCATATTATGATATAGGAGTAATCCAGCCTGCAGCATGCCCCTGATGCCCTCGCAGCCCTGTTGTGCCTTACAGGGATAGCACGATATATAATACTGCATATTATGATATAGGAGTAATCCAGCCTGCAGCATGCCTCTGATGCCCTCGCAGCCCTGTTGTGCCTTACAGGGATGGCACGATACATAATACTGCATATTGTGATATAGGAGTACTCCAGCCTGCAGCATGCCCCCAATTACCTCACAGCCCTGTTGTGCCTTACAGGGACAGCACGATATATAATACTGCATATTGTGATATAGGAGTACTCCAGCCTGCAGCATGCCCCTGATGCCCTCGCAGCCCTGTTGTGCCTTACAGGGATGGCACGATATATACTGTAATACTGCATATTGTGATATAGGAGTACTCCAGCCTGCAGCATGCCGCTGATGACCTGGCAGCCCTGTTGTGCCTTATAGGAACAATATGATGTATGTAATACTGTGTAATGTGATATTTGTGTAAAAAATATAATGATATATTGATTATAGCAATAAATTTGCAGCAGTTCTTATTTTAAGAAAAACGGTGAACATGGAACTGGGGAAGATGGAGAAACCAGGAATCTCAGTCGCACCCAAAGAAAATACTGCTGGAATGGCACGGATGAGAAAGTTAAGATAGCTGAATACTGTAATGCACGATAATCATAATATTGTTTTTTACAACAATACAGTATCAGTGATACAGTCTATTATCATATTGTGCCATCTTCGTGATAGCCCTAGAGCCTTACTTCCCTTTGTCCTCCACACCTTATCCCATGCAGTGGTGATGACGGCAGGAGGGGATTCCTGCTACCTTTCAGGAATAGCAATCTATAGGAAAGCTTTGTCACATACGGGCCAAAAGTGCCGGCATCATCTGAAGGCCCATTAGAGAATTCTTATCCCCCCTAGTTCTCATTTTTTGTTCATACTTGCTGTGTGTTTCCATGACCCTAGACCCGCCCTACTCCACAGCACTGTGTAACTGCCTCTTGCAGCTCCACCAGCAGTAGTGATTACCTGTATACCTCATCTAAACTGTAATTCAGTTGTACTTTTGCACTTCCCCCTTTCCCCTCTCCCTCAGGTCGCACCTGGAAATTAGCTTTTGCGCAGTGTGCCTCTCCTGGTTACCAAAGTTTTGAATAAATAAACAGTGTGCTAGCACAAGCATCCCTCCCCCTTTCCAGACACCAGGCTCTCTAGATCATTGAATGGGTTCACTGCAGTGGCAGATGAAAGCCAACTCCCACCCTGACTAGGACTCACTGCCAATCAGCAGTGCTCTTTCCAGCCTGGCCTCTCTAGTGCGAGCAACCCAAGTCTGGTCCCTGACTCAAGGTTGTCAGTATTGCAGCACGGGGCCACAGAGTGGCATTACAGAACTAGGTTTGATACCGTTGATCAGAGCTGTGGAAAAACAAAGTGTGATGGCTTAGTGCACTGACGTAGTGGTGACCTTAAAGCAGACTTACTTTCTTTACAGACATTTCACAATTTTAGCCAACAAGGAAACAAGTTGTAACCGTACAATCTGCAGATTACCTTATTCTAAAGTTTTAGTTCTCAGTCTTTGACATTGTGAATCTCCATTAAAGTAATGGTAAAAATCTGAACCATTGTCCATATCTGGGAATGCTGTTAACTTGCATTTCTTCCATGTACCTCCTCAGATTCTTACAGTATGGAATGATATATTTGGAGTGAGATGGGGGGGTATGGAATGAACCTAAATTGTAACCATCCTGTAATATCACTGCTGTGATCTTGTTTGTTTCTTACTTTTAAAGATGTTTGTGTTGGTTTGTAGTCTCAAAATATATAAAATAAAGGAATGTTAAAAATAAATAAATAAATATATTGTGCCTCACTTACACCATGGGCAGAATCTTGCCTCCTTCCACCTTAGGAAAAATGCCATAAAGTAATTAAAAGGGAGACCTCGTATGGGTCTGTATGCCTGGATTACACAGCAACTGCCTAATAAGCCATCAGAAAGGCAATAGGTAAGGGCCAGAGCAAGCTGCCATCGGCACATATGATGACGCTAAGGCACAGCTCCAACGAGGGAGCACTGGGAGTGATCACAGGAGTGAAGAAAAATGAAAACCGACAGGCAAGGGCCAGAGCAAGCAGTCATCAGCACATATGATGACACTAAGGCACAGCTCCAATAGCGCGAAACCGGAAGTAAGCGCTGCGACGCACTTCCGGTTTCGGAACCCTCAAAAGCGCTCGCACTAGCGAGCGCGCATTAGACTGAATCTGTTGAGAGATATCACACTAAATGCAATTTTTAAATGTTTGTATGTTGATGAAACTTTATTTTAGTGTTGTTGCAAACTAGAACTGCACTTGTTCCTCACAGGGGTACCATCTTGTGCAAGGTTAACTCCTTGGCTGAGTCCCCACTGAATTGTGGGATACTGGAGGACCACCTTATTCACTTCCTGATACTTTGAAAGAAATACAGCAAATTTCTCTATATAACAAACTGTTTGCTGGCTTTAAATCCAGCAAAAAGCCTTCTTAAAGGCTGACTACTATAATTTGAGCATTTTAAACTATAGCGCGAAACCGGAAGTAAGCGCTGCGACGCACTTCTGGTTTTGGAACCCTCAAAAGTGCTCGCACTAGCGAAGCGGGCGAGCGGCACGGGATATGCAGAGACACGCATGGCGCTGGGTCTTCCGTGTCTCCGGGGAAACCGAACAGGGTCTACAAACTTCTATCAATGCGAAAAAAGGTAGCTACTGTCCCATTACAGTACTGTAGTAAACAACTGTTTGTCTTTTTTCTGATACTGAGTAAGAAGCCAGAGGGACCTACTAGTTCATTTAGCACAATGAAGAAAGCAAATAAAATGTGCATAACTTGTTCTATGTTTTCCATAGGAAAGCAAACATCTAGCTATATCTGTGATAAATGCTTATTGATAGAAAAACTGCAAGATGAAATCAAACGTCTATTACCTAAAGATAATTTACAGTCAGAAATAAAAGCACTCGAGGACTACATTAATCATATGTCCATGTTAGTGGAAAATAATGCTTCTACTAGTCAAATGATTGACATTCCACTATGCTATGATAAATCATCACACAAAGACACCTCTTTAAATTTAATCACCTCTTCCACCCCCTTAAACAACAAATCTGATGAGAATTGGTCCCAAATTCCTTACAAAAAACATACTAAAAAAAACTAAAAATCTAAGCACAAAAAAAATCAGGAACTGCCTCTGCACAACTCATTTGAAACATTATACCCTGAAGAAACTGAAGGACAAAGTATTGAGAAGACAAAATCCCCCCCAGATGTATTAACCTCCATCTCCCCCCAAAATGCTGATCAGAACTTCTCACTAGACTTAGAACATCCAACGAACTCATGTGGACAAAATATTGTTAACAAGACAGAAACACCCTTTAAGGGTAAAACAGTAATGGCCAAAAAACAAGTTATTGTACTGGGGGACTCTATTATCAAATATCTTGACAGACCAATATGCAATCCAGATAAACAGCAAAGAATGTGTTCTAGTTTTAGAGGAGCCAGAGTAGCTGATATAACAAGAATGGTCAAACCAATACTAGCTAAAACAGAAAAAAATTCCCTGATGATAATCCAGGCAGGTACCAATGACATCAAAGAAGCTAGCTTGATGCAAATCAAACAAGATATTGTAGCATTAAACAATATCTTAAGTGAACATGGATGTTCAGTATGCTTTTCTGAGGTGTTACCTATCCCAAGAGCCACTGAATACACCACCAATAAAATAAAAGCCTTAAACAACTGGCTACTGAAGATGGGCTACAAACAAAACATTAAATGTTTAACTCACTGGGAAGAATTTGAAAATAAACCATTCTTATACTGCTGGGATGGGTTACACCTCAGTAGAAGAGGGACTACTTTATTAGGGCAACAGATGAACGCTTATATAAACTCTGATTTAAACTAAAAAAAGGGGGAGGCTGGAATCTATCCCTCCTCTAGTTAACAAAACAAATTCATTACAGGACTCTAACTTTAATATACTTAGCTTTAATGCTAGATCAATGACAATACCAAAATACGCTGAATTAGAAATACTAACACACACTTTAGACCTAGCAATAATAGCTATAACCGAGACTTGGGGAAATTTAGATAAAGCTTGGTTAACAGAGATACCGGGCTACAAGCACTTCTATAAAAACCGAAATAATACAAAAAAAAGGAGGTGGGGTCAGGCTATACAGTAGAAACAACTTAAAACCCTATCAAAAAGACTCTAACCTCAGCCTAGAAAACGTATGGGCATACATTCAGGTTACAAACTCGTATAAAATATTAATAGGAACCTGTTACAGACCACCTACATCGGATCTTGAAACCACTAGATTAATAACTGAAGAAATCCAGCAATTCTCTGACAGAAATGACATACTGATACTGGGAGACTTTAACCTGCCAACTATCAACTGGAACACACTAACAGGATTAAGTCAGCACGATAACCTGTTTCTATCGGCAGTTACTGACCAAGGATTAATTCAAAAAAGTGAGAGAACCAACCAGGGGAAAGAATACTTTAGATCTCATCTTTACCAACCTAGAAACATTACTATCAGATATAACTATCCTACCACCTATTGGAAATAGCGACCATATGACAATACATTTTTCCATTCAACTTCCTTCACAACCAAAAGATAAACAATATTAAAATAAAAATACCACAAAGCTAACTTTCCCTCATTAGACAAGAATTGGGAATAAAATGGGAGCACACTCTATGCCCATTAAAAACAAATGAAACATGGGAAACAGAAACAAAAAATACTAGAACTTGATAAAAAACATATTCCAGAGAGACTCAAGTATAACAACAAAGGAAAAATCCCCCCAATGGTTTAATAAACACATAAAAACTCTAATATCACGCAAAAAGAAACTGTTTTCTAAACTTAAAAAGACAACATTACCCAATTCTAACAAAATACTAAAATCTTATAGACAAACAGTAAAAAAATTAAAAAACATATAAAAATAGCAAAACGTAACCTTGAATTCAGAACAGCACACACAAAAGATTCCCATAAAACTTTATACTCTTATTTAAATAATAAAAAAAAGAATTGTAACAACCAAATCGGCCCTCTGGTTGTGAACTCACAAACTATCACCTCGGATATAGAAACAGCTACTGAATTTAATAATTACTTTTCTACTGTTTATACACAAAGGCATGACACCATAACAACTCCCCCTATTATGGACCAAGACACAGAAAAGATCTCGGAAGATGACATAAAAAATGCGATCACTCCTCTCAAAAAAACACACAAGTTCAGGACCAGATAGAATCAGTTCTAGATTTATAATAGAAACAAAAGATGAAATTGTTCAACCTTTAAAAATATTATTTAACAAATCACTAAATGAGTCAACAGTGCCAGATGAGTGGCGCACAGCAATAGTCACTCCCATTTTTAAAAAAGGTTCCCTGTTCAAGACTGAAAACTACAGACCCATAAGTTTGACATCATCAATTCCATGTAAACTGATGGAAAAAATCATAAAGGCCAAAATTGAGCATGAACTGGAAATACTCAAAATATCCGATATTTACCAGCACGGGTTTAAACAAGGCTACTCATGTGTAACTAATCTTATCTTCTTTTATGAGCACATCAGCTATCATCTAGACAACAATACACCTATGGATGTTATACTACTCGATTACAGTAAGGCATTTGACAAGGTTTCCCACTCTTTACTGATTAAAAAACTCATTAACATAGGATTATCACCAATACTAACCTCTTGGACAAACCAGTGGCTAAATAATAGAAAGCAGAGAGTTAGGGTTAATAATGTAATGTCTGGAGAGAGGAGAGAGGAGTGTGGGCAGTGGGGTCCCTCAGGGTTCCGTGCTGGGGCCTGTTCTCTTTGGTCTCTTTATAGGGGATATGTACATATCCGGCAACAACAAAATGGTGAAATTTGCTGACGACACCAAAATTGGGGGAAAAGCTATTTGTCAGACCAAGGACTCTGGCTTACAAGCAGAACTGCTACTAATTGAACAATGGGCAACTAAAAACGAAATGTCTTTTAATGTCTCTAAATGTGCAACCCTTCATTTAGGAAAAAATAATCCATCACAAACATATTACTTAAATAACTTGGCTATTAAAACCTCACTGGTAGAAAGAGATTTAGGGATTTTAGTTAATAACAAACTGCCTTCTTCGTCACACTGTAATAAGGTAGCAAATCAAGCAAAAATCACTCTTAGAAGGATTAATAAAACATTCTTAAATAAAACTGAACAATGTTTACTCCCACTTTACAGATCTCGCATTAGACCATATCTGGACTACTGTTCCCCCTTTTAGAATCCTTATTTAAATTCTGACATTAATAAAATTGAGAGCGTACAACACAGAGCAACAAAATTAATACCACATCTTTCTGGGTCTGATTATACTACTAGATTAGAGTCTACTGGTTTACAATCTCTGTCTCAAAGAAGACTAAGGGGAGATTTGTTACTACTATTCAAAATCATAAAACATCCTGAACAGATGCAAAATTGTGGACTAAAGTTTTCCACAAGAAGAATAGTAGCAAGATTACACAACAGACAAATAGAAATCATGAAAGCAAAAACCAATAAAAGAATGAATTATTTTACTATAAGAGCACCAAAATTATGGAACAAACTGCCTCAGGAAATAGTCGACTCGTCCAATATTTTGACTTTTAAAAACAAACTGGACAAATGGTTAAATCAGGAATTTACTGAATGATCCACTATGTGGAGGACAAACCATGATGGGCATATTGCCTTTGTTTGTCCCATACTACCAAAGTACCAAAGTACCAAAGCTCCAACGAGGGAGTAGTGATCACAAGAGTGGAGAAAAATGGAAAGGTAGAAAAAAAAAAAAAAAGTTGAAGTGCAGCACCTTTTTTTAAATCCTAACTTGCCCAACAGTGCCTTCTGCCTTGGCAACCTCCCTGCTCTAGCAGCCTCACACATCACAGCAATAGCACATAAGCATGCCTACCCCTTCCAAGAGCGCAGATGCCCCTGCCTACCACCAGAAATTGCTGAAGTGCTGGGTGATAGCATTATCCCTCTTGACTGGGACTTGCTGCAGGGTGGCAAATGTTCTCCTAAGTTTGGTCATCCACCCAGCTGCAGGGACTCAGGCTTGCTCTCTAACCTGGATCATACAACGTGTTTCTGGCCCACGTGACTGCCCCAAGATTTTTTACTTTTTTTTGAGAAAATTATGGTTTAACTTAACTTTTTGGCACTATTCTCACATGTCTTTCAATGGACACATCACACCAAAACAGATGAGTATACCTTTCATTTACTTATATTCTTATACAGGATAAGCACAAATGGATATGCCACAATTACAATTCAATGTGTGATACATAACTCAGTGCTTTGTGATATGCTTAGTGCTTAGATATGTTTGACTGGATGGTACATAAGTCAGTGCTTGTAGTACATAGGAACTGGATGAGATATGTTTGGTGCATAGATACGTTTGAGCTGAATGAGATATAGTTGATGTCAGAACTTGATCTTTTGGCCTTTCTCTATATCCCACTTTTGGCGGGATGCTAGTTACGTGTAGGATTGAAGGTCCAAAAAGAAATGCAATAACTGATGCGATTACCTCCTTCAACTCCAGAGAGTGTGAGCAGTAGCACGCAGGAGAGGAAAACCTCAGAGGACCCATGGCTACTGACCTGCCCATCCTCTGGGCATACTAAAAGAAGAATAATCCAAAGGTAGGCAAATATTGATAAGTTGTCTTCTAGCTAGATCCAGAGTGTTGGTCGAAGAAGCAGATCCTGAGTTCGACTGCAAGCAGGTAATCCTGCAAGAGGAGGTACTGGCAAATGAGAGTCCACCATGGAGAGACATTAGCTTAAGAAGTCAGTGAATCCAAGTCCATAATATCTATAGGTGTAGAAGGCGAGGAGTTGTGCATATTAGGCAGCTCGGCTAGTAGCCGTTCGCGGAATCACATCTTGGAGGGGCAAGAATGTAGAACTGGTCGATGGTCAATCCTGGAGTGCGATGAAGGAAGAAGTTCATTCTAGAAGATGTAATGGATTACGGTGAGCAAACAGCTAGGCCCTCCTTTGCAGGACAGAGTAGGAGAGAATGGCGGATCCCACGTGATCCAACATGCATAGTTCCAGTAGAGAAAGCGCTAGGCCCCCTTGCGGGGCAGAGCAGGAATGCAGTGTGCAGGCAGCCAGGCTTTGCGAGGCCAAGCAGGAACGTAGAGCAAGCAGATAGGCCCCATTTGAGGCAAAGTAGGACGTTGTGCATGTAGCCAAGCCCTTTGCAGGGCAAAGCGGGGGACATGGCAGACCCCACACGGTCCGCCACTGCTTGGGTTCCAGTAGACATGGCGATACCCCCATGTGGGTTGGCCGAGAGGAGAAAGAATGCAGATGAGCAGGTAGCCAGACCGTATGCGGGCGAAACCAGAGACATGGTGGGACCCCACATGGTCCACCAGTGCATAGGTTACTGTATGAAGGAGAGACCCACATGTAGGTCGGCCAAGGTGAAATGGAATGTGCT
>CM028130.1:987792500-987807500 GCA_016271365.2 Neoceratodus forsteri | reverse complement strand
AATCGGGCCATCAGTCAACAATAGCTAGGGTTGGGTGCATTGGATGGGCAGTGGGCTTTTTTTTTTGGTCACATTCTATGTTTTGATGTACGACCATGGGTAACTTCAAAGGGGCAGGGACCACGATGCAGCTATTGCCTCCCCAACCTGTTCTGTGGCAGATGTAGACAAGAGATCCCTCGTGGCACAGACGACAGCCCTGATCACCAAAGAAAATCAGCAGCTTCGGGGCAGACTTGAATCTGTGGAGAACGCAATGCGGACAGAAAATATCCACATAGTCGGCATGCTGGAGGGAGTTGAGGGGGCGAATCTCCTTACCTACATAAAAATATGAATGGCCAAGAGTCTCGGTCTCTCTGAGGGCTTCGAGTGGTCAGAGCTGCAGCAGGCATATAGGATCACCCTAAGAGTGCGGCCTGCAGATGTGAATCAACCACGAACTGTGGTTCTGAAGACCATCGGATTGGAGGTGTGGGACATCCTTATTAGCAATGCACTGGCTGCCTACCCGCTGGAAATTCAGGGCCAAGATGTCAAAGTATTTCCCGACCTCTCTTTCCAGACCCAGGCCCGATGGTTTGATGTGGTGAGGCAGAAGCTCCACACATTGGGAACTGTCCACTCCTTTTTACTCCCAGCATGCTTAAGGGTCACCTATGGAGGGAAAAACTGGCAACTCACTGACACAAAAGATGCCGGTCAGTGGGCCAAGAAAGTGGAATCAGAGTTTCAAACTCAACCTCCAAGGAGCTCTGCAGTTGAAAGTTCGGATTCAGATGAAGGCCGAGTACCTGAACTTTGGTCCCTACAGTATTAATATTTTGTTGTAGCTATGGACTCAGGGTTGTTAGGGCTTGGTTTGTTAACCAAAAAAATTGTTTATGGGAAGGGGTGTATGAATAAAGGAAGAGGCCTAGTGGATGTTAGAGATATATTAACGCTTATAAAAATGCCTCATTTTCCTTCCGACGCCTCTTCTGAGAGCCCAATTTCTCTCTGAGTAAGCCGCTTGTGATAATTTTCTCATATAGCATTTTGCAATGTTATAATGGGGGGTTTATTCCTGTTGCTTAATTGAGTATGAGAGATGGGGAGCAGAATTATGGGAGACAATATTCCCTAATCTATATTTTACCAAGGTTATAGCACTACTGGTTAGTGTGGTATTTCTACCTGAAAAATTCTACCTATGGACATCAACCTTAGCCATTGAAGCGGCTGGCATTTTCTATTAAATATATCAAGACTTTTGGTATATTAATACCTATATTATTGTTTTCCCCCTGCTCCTACAGTACAAAAGTGTAACAGTAAGTTTTGTGTTTTCCCATATGTATGAATTGTACTTCTATATCTCTTACATGAGAAAACTAACTATTGTTTTCTTTTAAAGTAATAAACAAAAAGTTTAAAAAAAAAAAAAAAAGGGATGCAGGGACCACTTCCGTACTGCAAGTGTTTCTCAGCCCTTTAAAGGGACACTGTCAACCTGTTTTGCATAATATTTCTAGTTAAAACTCCACATTTTATGATTCCTTACTGTGACAGGGTTGAATAGGACCCTGTCCCAGTTGTTATGGAGAGTTTGAATGCAGGGATCTGTTCTGTTCTTCCCTTTCCTGTCTCTTGTCTGTCTGGTTGCACAACCAAATTTTCCTGTGAGACCTAGGATTTGATCACCACGAAAGTCTCGCAATTCTTTTCCTCTCGCTATCACTGTGCCTCGACGACAGACGAGACAGGAAAGGAAAGAACAGATCCCTGCATTCAAACTCTCCATAACAACTGGGACAGGGTCTTATTCCACACTGTCACACTTATCTTCTCCAAAATTCATTGATGTTGCTGTTTGTTTTGTCTGTCTGCTTCTTTAGTAGAACTGAAATGCATGCTAATGAATATTTATAAACAACTTTGTTTTGTTTCAGATCCTGTAACTATTCTTACTGAATACTTCCTGAACAATTTGAAACACCTCTAAAGAGTGCAGTCACTCATGGTGCAATAGCTTCCTAAACTCCCACTGCATCATGAATGGCTAGACTATGTTGGGGATGTTCCCAAGTCCAGGGAAGATGTAGTGGGAGTTGATCAAGGAATGTAAACACGCCTGTTTTTGTGTGGTAACACCAATATGGTGAGCAGTCTGTTTTTCACTTTTTAAAAGAAAAGGAAAAAAAAAAATCAGAACCAAACTACCAGCTACATCAGCAATATTTACAGAATGTTGACAATCAATCAATCATAAAATGTGTTTTTAAACTAGGGACACTATGAGACCTAAGGGGGTTGACTGTGTCCCCTTAACCAGCCCCTGATGCCTTAAGAGCCACGTAGAGTAAAATGCAGTTCACAATATTTCCCAAACATCTGGACTAATTCTGACAATATGGCTGCATTCTAAAGAATCTGTTTCCACAGGGTGGAACATACTGGATACAGAATATCAAAATGGCATGGAAAATTCAAGGGGTTATGCTATGTATTTTTCTGAAATGCATGGCAGTACTCAGTCTCATTTTAAATGGACTACAGGGGTGGGAGGAATTAAACACACAAGCACTCCTAACTAAAAAACAAACCAAATCTACAAGCCTACAAAGAAAATTGGGGGAAAAAAAAGCTTAACATCAATCCCCCTCCCCCCCAAAAAATTGGACTAAATGCTGAAGTAATGGCCATATGATTGTCAAAGACATATGAAATAATCCAGAAAAAGATCCTATATTGATGACACTGCACACCACACCACTTAGTACAAATGAGGTTGCTCTCCTCCAAATTCCTGTTGGCGCTGTGGTACTGGGGAAGGCAACACAGCGCCAACAGGAATATACTCTTTTCACATCTGGTCCAGGTCTTTCCAGTCACTAAACATCAATGCTCTACTGAGCGTCCTCACTGCAACACACTGGTCAGCCAGTCATTCACTCTGCCTCCGACAGTGATGTGGCCTATGCCTTATTTCATTCCAAATTCTCCTCTGTCTGGGACAAGCAAGCCCCCCTCAGGAAATCCAGAGTCAAAACTACCAACCATCCACGGAGTACCACTGAAATTATCGATCTTTGCAAGTCTTGAGACCTCACATGGGCCCGCTACAAATTATCCCAATCCTCCCTTGACCTCATTTCTTACAGGGCTCTGAGGAACTACTGTAAGACAGGCTGTCCAGGCCATGAAACCGCACTATTTCAACACCAGCCTCCATAAATACCTTAACTCCTCAGCTAATTTCTGGAAAGTTCTCCTTTCCCTTTTCAACCCCCCCCACCACCACCCAGTCTGCTCCCCCAATCCTCGTGGTTAATGGCTCACTTGTATCTGACGCTTCCTCAGTTGCTGCTCACTTCAATAAGTTCTTCACAACCTGCGCCCTCCCTTTCTCCCAATCCGGGATCCTCTCTTCCTCCCCACTCCCCTTTCCTCTACACCTCAACGAGTTTCCACTTCCCTTCTGTCACTGTCCAGGAAACCCTGCTTGTCCTCTCCTCCTTCAACCCGTCAAAGTTCAGCCCTGATGGTCTGGACCCCAAGTTCCTCCACTTCTCAGCTCCTGCCATTGCAGCTCCCCTTACTCTCCTACTCAACTTTTCCTTCTCCCTCACTGCTGTTTCTCAGTCCTTGAAGTTGGCAAAAATTATTCCACTTCATAAAAGGGATGACCCCCTCCCCGGCAACTTTTCTCCCATCTCCCTCCTCCCTTCCTTCCTTCTCTAACCTACAAGAGAAGTTAGCCTATTCTAGACTCCTCCACTTCCTCTCACCCTTCTAGTCTGGTTTCCAGAAGCACCATTCCAGTCTCCTGCCTGCTGCGCGTCACTGATTCTGTTTTCTGTGGATAGATCAGGGGCACACTACAGCTGCACTATTCATCAACCTGTCCAAAGTCTTGAATTCAGTGTCCCATCCATGACTCCTGAACAAGCTGAGCTCTGCTGGCTCCTCAGGATTAGTTCCATTCATACCTCAATAACTGGTACAGGTAGGAGGTGCCCCGTTACTTCCCCTTCCTATCCTGGCTGGGGTCCCATAAGGCTCCAACCAGGGTCCCATCCACTTCTTCATTTAGCTGAAAAGCCTCCCCTCTGCCTGTGTCAACTTGCATAACCACATATGTGCAGATGATACAGTTACCTTTACTTCAGGTCCTTCTACCGCGGCTGTGAAAGCCTTTCTCCAGCAACACTTCAGCAATGTTCCGTACTAGTTTCAATCCAACCAAATCAGAGTAAACATTAAAAAGATGATGTGAATAGTTCCAGTCCAACACGCTCAGAATAAAAATTAAAAAGACAGTATCAGTGATCATTGGTACAAGCCAGAAACTGGCCAAACTCACTGCCTTCTTGTTTTTACCACTCTGGATGACATGCCTCTTGAAGTAGTCAATCCTTCAAATACCTTGGAGTGTGGCTAGACTGTAAGTTTGACTTCTCAGACAACATCGATGCTATCCAAGAAAAACTTCATCCAAAGCTCAGTGCCCTGTACTGCAACAAAGACTGCCTCTCTCCTCACGTCTGCAAGGAGCTACCAAAATGCTGCTCCCTGTCTTCAACTACGCAAATGTGGTCTATGGCACCACCCCCTTTTACTTCCCTTGCCAGACTGGACACCCTCTTCAGCTCTTTCTACAGCTTTGCTATAAACCCCCCCCGCACACCCACCATTGCTCACTGTAGTCATCCCCATCCATTCTCCCCCTGCCCGCATGTCACCAGGCTCACTATACTACCTTCATATCCAAAAAACTGGTTTGGTTTGATTTCCTTCCCTCGTACCTCTCCTCTGTCCTCTCCCAACTCCTCCCTGCCTCCTGTATCCTCCATTCCAGTGAACATCGTACTTTTGCCACTCCTCACTACCGCTCCTCAGCTAGGCAATCTGCCTTCTCCTATCCACTTCCCTCACTCTGGAACCAGCTCCCCTCTTCCTTCCACCTCTCCCCATCCTCTGGCTTCCTCAGAGATCAGTTGAAGCTCCAGCCTCACCCCACCTGTTCCTGTTATCCTTCCTCCTGACACCTCCTCGGCAAAGCCTAATCATTCCTGGTAAGGCAGCTGGCCAGTCCCCACTATCTGCCTTGGTTTCACTTCCTCACTCGCTCTGTTTTCTCCCTCCATTACAAGGTCCAGCAATTGACTTACCCTACAGGGCACTCTCTTGTTGTCATTATTGTCTTTTTCAATGTGCATTGCTAACACTTCAGCCTTTGCACCTGTCAGGTGTTCTATTTTGAGCTGTGGCTGCACTTTAGTCTCTGTACATACAATATTTTGTATTTATTGCTGATTCTGTACAAATCTTATCGATTGCTGCTTCAACTGTTATGTACTGTGCTGCTACTCCCCCCATGTTCCTGTCCCCCGAGTTGCACCTGGAAATAACCCTTGGCTCAGCATGTCTCTCCCAGTTACCGATTTTCAAATAAATAAAAATAAAATTTCCAGCCATGTCCATGAGGTGGTCCAAGATTACTGAACTATCAAAAGTATCACAGGTGTGATCCAGCAAACTGGTGCAGAGAGCTGAGGTGCTGGACGCCATACTTCCTACCATACTGGTGACCCAGGTATGGTGATGGACTCAGGTTGATGGGGGTCAGCCTGGGCAGGAGAGGATCAAGCATTTGTTTGACTGCTCTCCTGTTCTGGGAAGGGGGTCCAGCCACACCACTTCTATATTACTAGGTGGAGGCATGGTCATAAGGCAGCAGGGTGGCTCAGAAGGGAAGGCCAGCAACAGGTGCCATAATAGGAGTTTATCCCCATACACATGTGCGACTTGTGTCATTACAAGCTGCCAGTCTGGGGGGGAGAGGAAAAAGGCTGGGCAGGCAACCATGATGCCCCTGCCTGCCATCCTCCGGCCCGCACCACCGCTGCCTGCCATCCTCCGGCCCGCACCACCGCCTGGGATGTCCGCTTTATGGATATGTGCTCCAGTGGGGTGGCCTCCCCCTCCCTCCCCTCCCCCTTCTGGCCTACCACCGAGGGGGGGGGTAGCAATCCATAGTGGAACTTTGCCAGGCTAAGTCCCAGAGGAGGTGGCTGTTACTCAGGGTGGCTGAGCAGGGACAGATTACTCGCCTGTGCCAGGAGGGTAAAAAGCTTTGTTGAAAGACAAACAAACAAACAAAAACAGTAGCGCAGGTGTGCATATTCCCTGGAGATGGAAGCAAAACACCAGATTCTGCTGCACTGACACCACAAACAGAAATACCAGCATTAGGGAAATGGATTTCAGACATTATGTACCGAATTCCACAGGCTATCTCCATGCTCAAGGGGAATCACTCACAAATTTTTAACACTATGGCAACCTTACCGCAGCTATTTGGAAAAGACCGAACCAGAGAATACAGGGAACGAGGCTCTACAAGCCCGGTCAGTAACTGAAGCACAATTATTGAGCCTAACCAGAGCCAAGCTCAACCTCTGCATTAAATTGCAATACTGTATAGATCTGTTTGTTACTAAGTTAGTCTTTGCTGGCATCATGGCACTCAATGAATACCAACATATATTTCCACCCTTGAACAGCTGCTGATGTCTCTGCAAGAACTTTGGAAAACCACAATATTTAGACACAATTCAGCTTAAATTTCATAGATCTTCTATAGGTTTCTCTTCCCCATTATTTATCGTTGTGGAAATGTGCGCAAAAACAGGATCTTTATCCCCTAGCATTCATCTGCCTTTACAGCTCATTCCTCGCTTATACTGTAGCTGTAATCCTCTGTTGTGACATCACAGACCATTGCCATGGGAATAAGTGTGCCATCACAAGCAGAGCATTATGTCACCGGTAGGAAATAAGCAATAGGAGTGGACGAACTCTCAAGCAACAAAAAACATGCTTCCATGAGTATGACCATAGTAATAAATAAAAGGGAGAAAAATACTGAGCTAATGTGAAACATAAAGGTAACTGTATTCAAATACTATATTTTTCAAAGTTCTGCTGAAGGTGTCTGCTACTTACTAAGGTTTGGCATGCTACAGAACAGACCTGTAGCTATACTGTAAAAATATGTTCTATCTTACTGAAACAGTCCTAATGCTTACATTGATACCCTCCATGGGACAAATCGATAACAGTTGTTTACATTTGGTTACACAAGACAGAAGACTACTTAGGTAGCCTATAAGTTTCTGTCCCTTTTAATAGTAATTCTTTAGAACATTACCCTCTATATAAAACTGTCCACATTTCTCTTAAAGATTTCATGTACAGGTTTAGTACCACTTGTTCGATTTAATAACTAGGTGCTTATTACCTTCTTTTTTGACTGCCCGACAGAATTTCCACTTACAAACCTTAAATAATAGAAATATTACTAGTCTATAAGTAAGCGCCATCTGTTCATTTGAAAATTGCCCTTCTTCATAAGGCATCATTACCCTGTGCAGTCAGTACTCTCGTTATGACACATTAAGTACTATTCTGTAAAAAAGGAAAAAAATTAAATATTTGAAAACAAAAATTAAATGCATGGCAGTAGACTGCTTGACCATTTTTAAGTGCATTTATGGCACGAGACATGGATAAAACCACATACATTTTTTTTTTCAAAATTGTTAAATTCTGCAAGTGCTTTACAGTTTCAGAATGCTTGTTAATTATTTTTTCTAGTTATGTATTTTGAGTCACAGGGAAATACAGTAGGGCAACAGGCCAGACAAGATGGATTTTTAATATTTTTCTGTCTTTATTCTCTTGTTCCTGCTAATCAGATAGGGCTGACTCTTCTACTGGGATTACTGCTGCGTGCTTAACTTATTCTATGAATCTATTTTTATACTTCTTGCACTGTTGTTGCTGTGTTTTCTATGAATCTGAAATTGTATTTTTTCATGCACTATTGAATAATTAGCATTTTGTACCTTGTACCTGTGGTGAGTTGGCCACTGCAGTAATAATGCAGACATACTGCTGTTATATTTTTCTGTCATTTTGGTTATGTTTAAATTCCCAAACAGGCCAGGACAAGGTTTGACAGGAAGATGTGTATATATATGTAACGTACGTATATATGTGTATATGTATATGTATGTGTGCATGTATAATATAATATAATATAATATAATAATAATAATATACACACAGATGACAGTAGCAAGATTTGTATTGTAGAAGTCTGACCAACATGGTATTTGCAGTGTGTAGTCCTGGGGAGGGGACAGACGAAGAAGACCCCCTCCTGGACTTGCTCCAGGAAAGCAAGTGGGGGTCATTTGTGGAGGCAATCAAGCCCCAGTTGACCATGGAATAGTCCCAGCAAGTGAGGGAGGTTTTAGAGAACTATGCCCTTTTGTTTACAGTCAAGCCTGGACGAACCCTCTTAGCAACACATGACAGACACGGGGATGCAAGTACCCATATGATGGACAGCCTATTGGGTGTCTGAGGCCGTCCTAAAGGACATTAGTAGGGAGATGGAGGAAATGCCCCGATTTAGGGGTAATCCAGAAATCCCACAGTCGCTGGGCCTTGCCCATAGTTCTCATTCCCAGCTGGATGGGTCTACTCCCAGTCCTAGTAATAGCCCTCCTTTTGTAGGCCTTCCAATTGCTACTGATTCTCCTCTTGCCTAGGTCATGTAAATTTTCCTCTGTCCCTGCTGGTTCAGTGTCTTCACATAACAGACAAATATTTGTTACTGGAGAGTCACTGATCAAATATATTGACCGGGATATCTGCAATCCTGACAAAGTCAATTGGACCCGTTCTACATTTTGAGGGGCTACTATAGAAGATATGACATTGAGGTTAGACAAAACATTATATGATAAAGGGTCCAATCCACTTGTCATTATACATGCAGGCGCTAATAACATTATGCATGATCAACTTGTTAACATTAAAAGGGATTTTGTGGCACTATCCAACAAACTGTCACATTTAGGGTACCAAATAGTGTTATCAGAAATATTACCCATACCAGAGCATCATATTTGGTAAACCACAAAATCAAACTCTTCAATGATTGGCTACGTAGGTAGTGCCTTAAGCAAGACATCACATGCATCACCCACTGGGAGGAATTTACTGACAAAGAAGCACTTTTCTGTGGTGATGGACTTCACTTAAGTAGAAGAGGTAGTTCTGTCCTGGGTAAACAAATTCTATCTACAATTAAACATTTTTTAAACTAGATAGCATGGGAGTGAGACAGGGCACACCCTAACCCTAACTCTCTTAACTGTCCTGAAACTCATGTAACTAAAGGTGCTAACTATAAAATAAACTTTCTTCTCTTTAATGCTAGTAGTCTAAATAACAAATTAGATGAGCTAAAAATAAAGGCATCCAAGGAGTACATTGATATAATAGCTATCACGGAGAAATGGGGCAATGATAAAGCCTCCTGGATCCCCATACTGCCTGTGTATACACTGCATAAGCTTAATAGGAGTTCCCACAAAGGAGACGGGGTTGCATTATTTGTTAAAAACAAATTTAAAACTTGCATTATATCTAACAAAATAAAACAGACTGATATACCTACTGAATCCATTTGGATTAAACTTTTATTAGATAACTGTGGCAATATTATAATAGGCATATGTTATCATCCACCTAATTCTAACTCAGAATATTCAGAAGCTTTAATAAAAGAAATTGAGTTGGCCAGTGAGTACAGAAATATTATTTGCATGGGGGACATTTCTTGGAGTGATACAACGGCATCAACGAGCATGGGCAAAAAAACTTCTAGCCGCATGTCTGCAGCATAGCTTGAATCAAAGTGTACCAAATCCTACCAGAGGTGACAAACTTCTAGACCTTGTACTCCATAGTGACCCCTTAGAAATAATAAATGTGTCCATACAAAACCCAATTGGTAACAGTGATCATGATTCTGTTTATTTTTCTTTAGTATCAAATTATACTTATAGCTACAGTTCTACTAAAAACATATTTGTACAATGCAGAAGATTCAGACTTAATCTGGTTCAAGGTCAGTTGGCATTCATCTGCATCCTCCTCCCCGGATTGTGCCTGAAAATAGGCAGGATTTGTCTAGTGCACTTACCCAGTCAACAAAAACTAACTAACTAACTAACTAAATAAATAAATAATAAATAAAACAAAAAATACTCAAAATATTAAAAAAAAAAAAAAAAAAAAATTTAATCGCACACCAGAAAATTGGACCTCATGTGAAAATTTAAAAAAAATATATAAATCTAAGATTAAAAGGGTAAAAAGCAGAATGGGAACTGACTCTTGCACAAATGTAAAAAAAATAATAATAGCAAGCAATTTTACTCTTACATGAATTCAGTAAAACAAACAAACAAAACACACACACACACACACACACACACACACACACACACACAATGCCAAACTGGTCCACTGTTAGTTAATAACAAATTGATTTATGAACACAATGAAATGGCCAATATCTTTAATTCTAAATTCTGTGAAATATAGGATTCTCTGAAATCTACTGATCTTAGGGGAGCAAAAAATATGGATGAATGTATAAACCTCTCTGATGAATTTATTTATAAAAAAATAATATCACTTAAAGATAAAAATGTGTCCCAGACCAGATAACATCGCAGGATACCTCCTATAGTTACTTACTGACGGCCTCACCCATCCTCTTAAATTATTATTTGAAGGCTGTCTCAACCACAATTTTGTACCTGCAATTTGGAAAGCCGCTCATGTAACCCCTGTACACAAAAAGGGGCCTAAAAATAACTGGGAGAATTATACACGTATCAGTCTCACCTCATCTGTTTGTAAACTGCTCAAAAGTCTAAGGATAACATTATTCAAGATCTAGATTCTCTGGATCATGAACAACATGGGTTTAAAAAAGGTAGGAGCTGCCTAACCAACCTTATGTGCTTCTATGAAGAGGTCAGCTCCAAATTAGATAACTGTGTACCCTATGATGTCATATTTATCGACTTTAGCAAAGCTGTCAACATCATGCCACACCAAGCTCTAGTATTCAAACTACATAAGACTAACATAAACAAAAACATCATACACTGGATTGAGAATTGGCTCAGCAATCATACACAGAGCGTTTTAATAACAGGTACATTATCTGAATTAGGTAATGTTATTAGTGGTGTCCCCCAGGGCTCTGTATTAGGCCCCTGTCTATTTCAAGTGTTCATATCTGATTTAACACACAGTTGTCTCTCTCAAACAATAAAATACGCAGATGATGTAAAATTAGGAGGTCCTTGTAGTACCATTGAACAGACACGTTATTCAAAATGATCTCAATAAAATCTCCATATGGGTTACTCAGCGGGATATGAAAATAAACATCAGCAAGTACAAAGTTATGCACCTTGGTTCCCAAAACCCAATGACACATTACTCCATTGGGGGTCATAATCTATGCTCTACAACCAATGAAAAAGACCTGGGAGTGTATATCTCGGCTGACATCGGTCAATCAAAACAGGTACGTGAAGCCATTAATAAAGCAAACCAAGTAATTTGGTCCATAAAAAGAAATATTAGATCAAGGGATAAATAAGTTATGCTGCCATTATACAGGGCCTATGTAAGACCACATCTGGAATATGCTTCCAAACTGTGGTCTCCATATAAAAAAACTGAAATATCACTCTTGGAAAAAGTTCAGAGAAAATACACTAAACATATATCAGGATTGTATAATGAGTCCTATGAAAATAGATATCAGCTTCTTAATTTAATGTCACTGGAAACGTATCGTCTTAGAAGAGATCTTATTTTTATGTTTGACCTTACCCAGGACCCATACCTAATATCTGGATTAGATTTTGAATTTAAAAACTCCCATCACTACACGAGAGGCCACCCATTACAATTCTGTAGAAAATAGTTTAACTTTGCTTCCCGTAAAAACTTTTTTACTCAAAGAATCTTGAATCCTTAGCATTCTCTTCCTATTGAGATTACTGTAAGCAAAGCAAAAGAAGAATTTAAAAGGGGTTTAGACAATCTTATACTTAATCGGGTTTGATTTTTATTATTACAAATAAATAATATTCTATAAGTGCAAATATGGGCTTCTAGCCTCCTGGCACCTTCTCTTTCCTTAGTAGTATGATACTATTCGCTTTTGTGTGGACTATCATGGACTCGACACAGTCACAAAGTCTGTCACCCACCCAATGCCGCAGACAGATGAACTATTGGACAAGCTGGGAGGGACGACATACCTTACCACTACTGATTTGACAAAAGGGTACTGGCAGGTGGAGTTAACTGCCAGAGTTAAAGAACGGTCGACCTTCATCACTCCAATAGGATTATTCAAATTTTGGGTATGTCTTTTGGAATGAAAAACACCCCTGCCACCTTCCAAAGGTTGGTCAACCAGGTGTTACATGGTACTGAAGAGTATGCAGTGGCTTATCTGGCTGATATTGCCGTCTTCAGTACCGGCTGGAAAGAACACCCATCTCATCTGAAGGAAGTGCTGGGCAGGATACAGGTGGCAGGGCTCACTGTCAAGGATTGAAGAGTGCCAGGTGGCTATGGCGGAGGTGGCATACTTAGGCCATGTAGTGAGGTGGGGGCAGCTTCATCCTAATCAAGCAAAGATTGAGGCAATAGAGGCGTGGCGCACACCTGAAACCCAGAAGGTTAGGAGCTTCCTAGGGACCGCAAAGTTTGTGCCCAGTTACAGTACTCTGGTGGCTTCCCTATCTGGCTTGCTAAAGAAAAGACAGCCCAAAAAGGGAAACTGGGAGCCACCCTGTGAATGAACCTTCACACAGTTAAAAATGGCACTGTGCAGTGCCCCTGTGTTGGCCAGTCCAGATTACACTAGACAATCTGTAGTGCAGACGGATGCCTCAGATGTGGGGACTGCAGCAGTCCTCAGCCAGATGCCTCAGATGTGGGGATTGCAGCAGTCCTCAGCCAGACATCTAATCAGGGAAGAGACCACCCAATAGTGTACCTGAGCAAGAAGTTGCCTCCCTAGGAGCAGGCATACTCCACGGTTGAAAAGGAATATCCTGGGCTGGTATGGGCCCTGAAGAAATTAACACCTCCAGCTCTTCAAAGTACAGACTGATCACAACCCTCTAGTGTGGTTGAATCAGATGGGCAAAACAAATCGACAGCTCTTCAGATGGAACATTGCGCTGCAGGCCTATGACATGACAATTATGCACAGGGCCAGGTCAGCCAACGCAAACGCAGATGGCCTGTCTCGCCAGTTAGAACAGTAACTGAATTGTGGGATCCCTACCATAAAATAGGGGCGTGTTCCCACAAATTCAGTCTAAGGAGGGAGGGATGTGGCAAGTTGGCCACTGCTGTAATATTTCAGACATATTGCTGTTATATTTTTCTGTGATTTTGGTTATGCTTAAATTCCCAAACAGGCCAGGATAAGGTTTGACAGGAAGATGCCCAGGTTTTTTTTTTTTGTTTTTTTTTTTTTTAAAAACAAAAAATAAACCAGATGACAATAGGAGGATGAATATTCTAGAAGTCTGGGAAAGGCTTACTTAACATGACACTGAAATTACATTTCAAAAGGATGAAAGTTCCTTGTAAGCTTATCACAGGGAAACAGGTGTCATAAACTTTCAGGAGATGGGAGAAACTATCACTGTAATAAACTTTACACTTCAAGAGAAAAATACTTCAAGTTCCAGGAACTGTCATGGTATATTTACATTTTATTAGGTAGCAGGAAGGACAGGGATATCAAAGGTCTGGAAGTCTATTGTGGAGTCACTTCAAGTGTCATATTCATCTCCACTTTAAAGTGGCAGAAGGGAGACTTTTTTTTCCACCCCCCACTTTAAATTTGGGAAAGAACTTTTCAGGCCACCAGGGATCTCTCTTACTAAGACCACCAGCTAACCAAAGACTGCAGGACCAGGGCTATAAAAAGCTCCTCAAAAGAGAAACTCAGAGCATTTTGGCACACTCTTTCATGACACACTCCTCTGACACAACACAAGACGGCCAGACTGTGATAAGAACTGAAACTTTTGCAGAAACTTCATTTATTTTCTGGACTTCTGATTCCCCACAAACAAGGTAGAAACTAGACAGTTACGTTTCAAAGGTCATTTCTGTATTTATATTTTTCCAACTTTGTTTTGTTACCTTGTAACCAAATTTCTGAATCTTTTGTTTGTAAGTCTTGCATGATAATTACTTAGTCATTAGTAAAAGCATTTGCTTTTAAAACTGCTTGTGGTGTGTGTGTGTGTGTGTGTGTGTGTGTGTGTGTGTGTGTGTGAGAAACGGTGGGAAGGTTTATTCAAATCTGAGACCAGCCTGTTTAATGCAAAGTGTCACCATCGCAATCAAAGACTAGGATCCTGGAAGGGAAATCTGGGTGCCTTAAGTGGGGGAAATACATAGGTCTCGGGAGGGGTCTGTAAGAGGGAACTAGGTCACTGCACCACCCGTGGCAGAAGACACAATCAGGGTTATGAGAGACAGCTCTGAAGAGCTCGTAACACCCAAGTCCCCCCCCCCAGTACAGCAACCAAGGAGGGTTCTCACCCAACTACAGACTTGAGACTGTATTTTACCCTTACCCACAGTAGAGAGGAAGCCCTGAGATCTTGTGGCGAGTGTTCAGTTGTGAACTCAGCCAGCACTCTAGGAGGACACGAGGAGGGTATTCCTGTCCCCCCCCCGTCATGGATTGCACTTAGGGATGGGCGTTGCGAGCTCAGTGGACCCAGCCCCCAGAAGTGGGTTTGTGACAGTACCTATAGTTTATCATGTATTCATACTCCCAATCCTGTGTGTATATTTTGCTCCTTGTACAAATGACTGTATTTTCACCATATCGTACCTTCAGTCTGACTGTAACCTTCCAAGTCATGCCTGAAAATAAGCAAATCTTTGTACAGTGTAGTTACCTGGTGACTGAAAACATTTAAATTTATTAAATAAATGTTGGGAGTGGGAAAGCTATTGGGAATAAACTGATGGACCTGGGATGGGTCCAGAGGATCATCTAGGCTGGACAGGAGTCGGAGCATA